>JBAMNC010001094.1:0-44436 GCA_037902135.1 Cetoscarus ocellatus | reverse complement strand
ATACACACACACACACACATTCCTACTAGAAAAGCATTCTCCTGATTTTCTGCCTATTTTCCCTATGAGCAATATTTATTTTTTTGAGGGAGGGCACAGAACTATTTTATTGTAAGAGTTACTTAGCTGAAGGTTTTGGAGGCCAATTATATATCTACCTTTTTGTTTCCTATGGTTTGATTATTTCTTCAGTTGTTTAAATGTGCTTCTGTTCAACCAAAACATTTAAAACTCTACAACAGAAACTCGGTGAAGTGAAACTGAATAAAGCATTTTTCTGAAGATAGTTCCAAGAATATTTTCAACCTTTAAAACAGAAATGTTGACATGCATTGCCAAAACTAAATTCCAGTGGCTTATGCAGACAGTTGGGTAAGTTTAGAGATGCTCCGATACCGTTTTTTCCCTCTCGATACCGGTACTGATACTTGTGCTGTGGGTATCGGCCGATATTGAGTACTGCTGTGGTAAGGCCTGGCTATTAAAGTGCAGCCACAATATTTTTTAAATAAAAAAGGCATTTAAATACAACAGTATAAAAACAGTAGTGCAACAGCAACTTAGATAAGTAAATCTAGGATTATATATTTTTTTAAATTAAAGTGCAGCCACAATATTGTAAAATAAAGGCATTTAATTACAAAAGTATAAGAAAATAGTCCAACAGCAACTTAAATGTCAGGTGATCAATTCCTCCAGGTCCCTGCAGGTTGCATCACAGCACTACTGTTTTAAGAGTGGCGAAGAAGAACTGTGCCAGAGTTTAACGGTGCTTAACCGTAAATACATTACTAATTTAATAAATTACTTATCAGATGGTGCCTGGACTCCAGTAGTCACCAATACAGATGCCAGCATTTTTGGCAGTATCGGAGCAATTTCTGATTCTGGTATCAGAATCAGAACAACTCTAGTTCTTGGTAGAAATCCAAGCCTTAAATATCAAAACGTAAAAGACAAAATGTTTGAGATTGTTCTTTTGGCATTTTTTAACTTCAATTTTAGCTAAAGCAGAGAAAATGCATACTTTTACAAAACAAAACTAGATTTTAAACACGAAAAAGTTTGCCTCCTCAAAATATGTAAAGTTTTTTTTTCCCTTTATTTCTCAACTATAATTGTACAAATATTAGTATTTGTCTATTGTTTGAAAGCTTGATTTATCACCTTTACAACCAGGTTCCGCCAGTTCTTTACCCTTACTGAACTGAATAACTGAGTGCTTTCTTCTAGAGATTTACAGGCAAGATTTGCTCAATGGTACCACAGACAGGTCTCTGGCGGAAAGCATCCAGGTCCTCAGGGAAGCAAGGGTGAACAACTGGTCTACTTGGGGATATATAATCGGCCTCTAAAATCCTCAACTCAGCAGCTCTTAAAATGTAATAAGGTACTGTGCTTCTCTGAAGCAAAACTTAAAACTGAAAAGAATAGAAATTTCAAGAAACTGTTGCTGATCCCATACTCCTCTAAACATATGTTCATGGGAAAAAAGGTCAAAAAAATCAAAGTAAAGAGAATTCTTTTCTAATAGAAAACCAAAACATCAACAACCTGACGCAGTAAAAATTAGTGTTTAAACAAAGGTATGTATAAAATTGTGGAATTAAAAAATGGTATGATGTCCCTTTTTAACTAAAAATTCAAAAACTCATGATCAGCAAAATATAGTGTTATTAACAAATCTTAAACTAAAGTAAATAAGTGGCGGGACTCAAATATCAAGAGGTGTTGGAAAAATTCACCTGAAATACCAAAAAAACTGGTAAAACAATTCTGAACAACACATTCGGGTTAAAATGATGTGCTGCTGAAACAGGATGCTAAAGACAAAAGTCCAAACAAAGGTAAAGAAGTTCGTCTTAAACATCATATTAAAAAAAACTTAAACAATGAAGCCACGAGGTTCACAGAACTAAAACTTTGACACCGAAAACCAAAAATGTCAAAATGCTGTACACAACTAAAGCCAAAGGCTCAAAACAAATGGGTGGTGAAATGTTGAACTATAACTCTGAAATATTAAAATTGAACGAGGCAAGACTGGAAAGAGAGGAAAAATCTTCTGTGCCAAAAAAAACAATATATGGGGGAAAAACATGTGCTGCTGAAACAAAATGCTTAAAAAAATTCCAAAAAAAGCTTAAGAAGTTCATCTTAAAGTTTCATATTAAAATATCGAACAATGAAGCCATGAGCTTCACAGAACTAAAACTTTCACACTGAAACTGAAATAAATGTCAAAATGCTGCACAAAACCAAAATCACAGGCTCAAAATAAACGGGTGGTGAAGTGGTTCTTAAACTAAACCCTTCAACTTTAAAGCAAAATGAAATGCAAATGTGCCTCTGTAATGACCTGAGCCAAAAAGAGTTTGTTCAGAGGTCTGCTTCTTTCTTAAAGACATCTAGAAACTTCATTTTCAAAATCTCTGAAAAGAAAATCACTGAGCTTCACAAAGCAAAAACAAATAACAAATGTGCTTCTGTTAAACCAAAACATTTAAAAACTCTAACGGAAACTCGGTGAAGTGAAACTGAATAAAGCATTTTTCTGAATGAAGTTCTCAGAATATTTTCAACCTTTAAAACAGAAATGTTGACATGCATTGCCAAAACTAAATTCCAGTGACTTATGCAGGCCATTGGGTAATTTCTTTGGAAAATGCACACCTTAAATTTCAAAACGTAAAAGACAAAATGTTTGAAATTGTTAATTCGACATTTTTTAACTTCAATTTTAACCAAAGCAGAGAAAATGCATACTTTTACAAAACAAAACTAGATTTTAAACACTAAAAAGTTTACCTCTTCAAAATATGTAAAGTTTTTTTTTCCCTTTATTTCTCAACTACAATTGTACAAATATTAGTATTTGTCTATCGTTTGAAAGCTTGATTTATCACCTTTACAACCAGTTCTTTACCCTTACTGAACTGAATAACTGAGTGCTTTCTTCTAGAGATTTACAGGCAAGATTTGCTCAATGGTACCACAGACAGGTCTCTGGCAGAAAGCATCCAGTTCCTCAGGGAAGCAAGGGTGAACAACTGGTCTACTTGGGATATATAATCGGCCTCTAAAATCCTCAACTCAGCAGCTCTTAAAATAAAATAAGGTACTGTGCTTCTCTGAAGCAAAAACTTAAAACTGAAAAGAATAGAAATTCCAAGAAATCTTAAACTAAAGTAAATAAGTGGCGGGACTCAAATACCAAGAGGTGTTGGAAAAATTCACCTGAAATACCACAAAACTGGTAAAACAATTCTGAACAACACATTAGGGTAAAAATGATGTGCTGCTGAAACAGTATGCTGAAGACAATAGCCTATACAAAGGTGAAGAAGTCCGTCTTAAACATCATATTAAAAAAAACTTAAACAATGAAGCCACGAGGTTCACAGAACTAAAACTTTGACACCGAAAACCAAAAATGTCAAAATGCTGTACACAACTAAAGCCACAGGTTCAAAACAAACGGGTGGTGAAGTGTTTCTCGAACTATAACTCTGAAATATCAAAATATAAAAAGGCAAATGTGTGTCTGTAATGACCAAAAAGAGTTTGTTCAGAGGTCTGCTTCCTTTTTAAGACCATCTAGAAACTTAATTTTCAAATTCTCAAAAGAAAATATGTCAATGAGCTTCACAAAGCTAAAACAAATAACAAATGCTGTGCTTCTGTTAAACTGAGCCTCATTAACAGTGACTAATCAGGCTTTCCAACAACACAAAATCTCTCCCATTATTACTTAATTTTAATAAACTCAGGCACTTGAGCCACATCCTCACCCAGAGAACAACAATAATCAGTAACCTGCAGCAAAACAACACCTAGATCCTGCTGAACGGACAATGTCCCATTTTAATTTTGAAGTTTTATTTTATTAATAAATTAAGCAGAAGGTTGATAAACTGACAACAAACAGAGACATTGCTGCTGCAGGGTGGAGAGAGAGTGAGCAGGTGAGACCTCATCAGAATGACTGCAGGTGAGGGCAGCCTGGAAAATGAAGCAGGATTCACCAAAGTAATAATTTTTAAGGCAGGACTAAGAGGAAAAGAATAGTCCCCACTGAGGGAGATGCTAATAATAACAATGATAATAATAAAACTCCAACAAAAATAAACCAACATAAAATATTTAAATCTGTAGCTTTTTGGTTAGAAATAGTGTATCATAAATTAGAGCCCTTTAAATGTCGTTGACAGTGGGACGGCCTGATCAGTGGAGACGTCTGCAGAGATGAGGAGGAGCAGGAGTGAACAGCTTTGCTCGGAGATGTACAACAATGACTGGGACACACTCCCATCGTCAGGTCAGCTTTATTGTCCATGTTTGTTAGACATACAAGGTATTTGACTCTTTAACTTAATTTCCCAAGTACGGAGTAGATACAGAGTAGAGTATATATACATACACAAACAAGAACAGACAGGAGTGCAATGGTGAGGAGTGAAACTAGTCAGTATGGTAATCAGTTAGACAGGCAGAAGTTTACATTAAAAAAGAGTGCACAGGTGCATGTAGGATGGGAGGATCAGTTTTCCACATGATCAGTACAGACTGGATGAAATAGATGATCTTATATACAGTTTTAGTTAAGTTTACTTGGGGGGAAACTCCTTTTCCCTATTTTCTGTCTTTCTTATACTTGTCCGTTATATTTGTATAATTTTGCCTGTTATTATTTCATCACAGTTTTACTGTCAGATGAACTCCTAAAGGAACGCTCTTGCTGAAAAAGGTCATCTATCAGGATTAGCTCCTGGACAATACAGATGGGAAACCTGGAGCACATGGTGAGAGTGATCTTCAGGGTCTGAATGAAATTCTGTAGCATTGAAATCAAACTCAGACCTCCTTTTACTGTTTAGGTTCAAGACCTGGAGGTTGTACAGGTTGAACAAAACGCCAGTGATGGGCTGATGGTGGAAATGGATGTTTGAAGAAAATGCACAAGGTAGGAGGTGGCGGATGGCCAAAAACTGTCTCACATTTGTAGGTGATGTCAACTGCTTTTTGCCAGCAGGCTTTTGATGGTTATTTTGCTTTGTTAGGTGACGTCCGTGGAAGAGGCAGAAAGTATCATGAATGAAACCCAGGATGCTGTTGAATATCAGAGGGTGATGATTCCTTCACAGTTAGAAACACATCAGTTTGTTTGTCTTTGCTCTTTGCACACTTTAAACAAGAAATGAAAAGAAACAGATTAATATTCAAACAATAGTCAAGAAGTTTCTGCCCATTTCTGATTTACAAAATAAGCCTTTCTTCGTCTCAGTGACTGTTGTGACAGATCGTGTGCCCACCTCTGTTTATTTCTGGGGGTGTTTGTTTGATGTTATTTTTCTTTTTGATCAGTTTTCCTAACTTCTTGGTCTGGCTTTTATTTTTGTTATTGTAAACTCCTCTTGTATGCGTGTTTAAGGTGCGCCTTCATTTCTTCTTGTATCTCGTGCTTCATCAGGAATTTTGTCCTGAATGACTGAATGAGTCCATTTCTTCTGTTATCTGTCAGGTCCGTTAGGCTGAGCACACCTTTGAATAACAGCTAATCAGGACACACCACAGCATTCAGATGATGCTTCTGAGGAAGACTGCGGTTGGCAGTGGAAGCAGGTCCAGGTGAAGAACAACATGTCCTACATTCACTGGTTCAGGTGGAGGGGTGTCTTGTTGAGGTGGCTGCTCTAGCTGTGAGTGAAAATACAGAGGCTGCATACACATGATGAGTCTTCTCAAGTGTTCAAAAGTAAATATGTGGACGTTCAAACTAGAAACTTCAGCCTTTGTGACTAATTTAAAATTAAAGAATGAGGACGAGGAACAAAACTTGTTTGTTGGTCCTGCTTTATACATGACAAACTTAACGTGTAGTTTACTTTATTAAGTCAGCATGGTGCTTTCTTACTTTTGATTATTTGTCTTATACATCATCTGTAAATGTGGGCAAAAGTTTTAATTTCTGCTGATAACAATAATAAACCTTTTAAGCTGTTATCTGCTGAAATAAATATTGCTGACAACGTGCACCCTGTTTTACTCAATTTTCAGTAACTAATGTTATTATCTAATAATTATATTTTTAGATAAAGATTTGCTCCTCAGTGTTTTTTGTTTTGTTTTTCCAAAGCTTTTTTATCTTTTTTGTAAAGATTCTGTTTCATGAACTGAGTCGACTTATACTGGGGGCAATACTATAACTTATATCAAACGAACACTGTCCTCCAGAGGACATGCAGCACTTGAAGTTCAGCAGGTCAGTTTTGTTTGTGAGAAAAAGATGGAGTCCAGCAGGAAAACTGTTGAATGTTTAGCTGCAGAGACTTCTGATTATATGTTGGCTAGCCGTTTATCACAGCAGCTCTGCCATCAAAACATGATTAACCCTGTAGCTTTGGATAAAATGTTATTCTTGTTGATGAATAAGAGTTAGGATTTACAGCTCAGAGTACTTTGGATTTTGGACAGACTGAAAGTTGCTCCTATTATCACAGGACATAAGAACATAAGTAAACAGTTGTTTTTTTATAGTTTTGGGTCTTTATTGCTTCAGTGTTTGACTGTATTTCTGTTTATTTTCAAGTGTCTGAGTACACGGTTTTGACATCTTTAGTTTCAGAGAAGGAACACTAGGATGTGACTGACCTCTGCTGGCTGACTCGTTGGCTGCTGGACCTCTTCAACACTCCAGACCTACAGAAATCTGCAGCCACACAAACATTTGCAGGAGGGCTTTCTGCCTCCTTCATACATCTGAGATAAAGTGTCAGCAGCGGCTCTCATACTCCAGGCCTTCGTCATTTCATCCAGCAGCTGTTTGTCCTGGTCGACTGCAGAGACGTGAAGGCCGTTTGGAGGAACGCTGATTTGAAAGATGAAGACTTCTGAAATCAGATAACTGTGCCAGTCTTTGATGATTATTTCTCTAGTGTTACCACTAAATCATTTTTTTAATTCTATGAACTTCTGATTTTTAAAGGGCAGTTCAACAAAATTACATACAGTAAGACTATATCTGCATTTATTTTTTCTGCATTTTTCCCGTTTGTTTTTTCCTAGGTTCTCTGGCTCTTATGTTTTTCTCAGTGTCATCCATTTTGTCCAGTGAAAACTTTATTTTCATAAACAGTATTACATTTCCAGGGACAGTGGAGATTTTAAAATTTTCCTAAAACTAAAGTTTGGTTTGGCCATTAAGTTGCATCAACTAAAACCTTGACAGTATTTGCCTATTTTGTAGACACAAAATCCTTTTTCAAGTAGATTTTTGGGCTTCTTTCCTTCATTGATAGTGTAGAGAGGCAGTGGGAAAAGCAGGAAAGCTGACGAGAAAGCTGATGTGGGCAGATGTGTGGCAAACTGACCGAGGTGAGCGCCTCAGTAAATTTGGGTCTGTGGTCTGACACAACCACCACCCCAAATATAATATATATTTACACTTATTTTTTGGCACTTTTATTTGGCAAGTCCAGACAAAAGTCTTGTGCAAATATAAAAACATATGAAGAGAGTCTTGAATTGCATAAACTAAGATAGAACTTCTGTGAGAACAAGGGCTGCTTTATGATGGCAAAAAATTCAGATCATCTTTAGTTGGACTGATATTGTGATCAGAGTTTTTAAACACCTTAACATGTTGGTTCTTTGACATCATATGAGTCAAGCTCTCGCGTTCAAGATTTTTTTGTTCTTGTTTTGTTTGTTTTAATACCACTTTGTCTTTTCAAAGTAGCCGGAGTATGTGCTGTTTCTGCCTCTGCTCCTCACTCTAATAGGGGTGGACAGTAACTAATGACTTTACTCACGTTAGTTTAATCTGTACTCAGCCTGATGTGGTCCCTGGACGTCCAGTCAATGATCACTGGTCTAGAGAAGTTATTGTTTGACTGTAACTTAACACTTTTTTGTACACAGAAATGAAAAATGTTGGATTTCCCAGTTAGGAATTAAAACAAGACGATAGTCAAAAACAGGGAAAGCTGATGTGGTACCAATACATAAAAAAGGTTTTTCCCTTTTTAATAATGTTTTCAGAATAACAGTCATTCTCCCCCTCCAAACTGAGAGGCAATATCATTACTGTTAAAGAACACATAATCAGTCAGAGAGAGGGGGATAGGGTGAACTTAGCTGGGTGTATAGACCGGCATATTTTGACACAACCAACAATTGGCTCAAGTTGCGCTCTTGTTATATTCTAACATGAAGTTTACTGCAGACTTTACACAACTGGTTCTATCTGTAGCTGAATTGGTGTCTGGTCAGCCAGAACATTATCAAAATGAGTCTGCAGCTCTGTTTTTTTTTTTTTCATGGTATATTAATTAAAAGTTTTCTTAATTTCTTACATACACGATAAAAGATACAAAATAGAGCCATGAGGGAAATTAACAAGAACAGCAACAGGACATACATCCAAACAAGAGAGAGAATAATAATAATAATAATAATAAAAAAACCTGGAAAATGATTGACCAGTTTTCCAGTCATGGAAACCATGGAAAATGAGGAAAAAAGTAAAATGTCCTGGGAAATTATTTATCTTCCTTCTATCTTATTAGTGAACAAAATTCAAACATAGGAAATGACGTAAAAATGTAGATAAAATAATGCAAGTTAAGGAATAAAATATATAAACTCAAAACAACGGTGACAAAAAGAAATTACACAAAATGGCAAAATAAAATTTAAGCTACTTAAACAGTAAATCAATAAAATATATTTATAAAAAAAAGCAGAGTAAGTAAAGATAAATCAATAAGTTTAAACCATAAATTTATGATCGGGAGACACTACATAAAAGTCCCCACACCTGAAAGGATGGATAGGTTCATCAGAGGGTTGAAGGATTCTGACACTTGCAAAACCTAAACTCATCATTCATTTATGGGGTGTTAGACGTGGACTTGCCCCTGTAGGTATTGGTCTCCCCATCAAGACCTCACGAGGGCTCTGCCCTTGAGAAGGTACATGAGACTGGTGAAGTCAAAGACAGACCTGTTTCTCACCGTTTCTTCACTGAGGAACTGTCAACTTTCTTCCAGAGATTTACAGGCAAGATTTGCACAAGAGTACCACAGACAGGTCTCTGGACGAAGGCAAACAGTTCCTCGGGGAAGCGAGGGTGAAGAACTGGCCTCTTTAGGGTCTTGTCTCCCTGGGATGTCCACCTGTGGCCTGTCTTTGTCTCCACCAGTCTTACAAAATTTGGTCCCAATTTTGGAAATGCTGCCAGGCTGACAACAAATTTTGCTGCCACTCTGGACCAGAACCCCTGCTTCCAGTTGCCCTGTTGCATGGTTGTGTCCTGTGTGTGTCCCAACAACTGTGTGTGTACCAGTCTCACACCTGTGCGTGGCACACACCTGGCTGCACCTGAAGCAGAAAGCAAGAGTGAATCCTAACATGAGAATAATGCAGGAGATTTTGGCACTTTTTTGATGCTACCCATATTTTAGCTGTTGCTCATTCCATGAATGCACAGTCCTTACAAGTTGTACCTTGTAAATAAGATAAGATAAGATAAGATAAGATATCCTTTATTAGTCCCACAGGGGGAAATTCCAAAATATACAGCAGCTGCAGGATACAAGAGAAGTACTGAAAGATAAGGTAATTACAGATCAAGTACAGTAATGCAAAATAGAAATAAAATTTTTTTGAAAAATGTAAATGTGATTCAATAATCAGGCTTTCCAATTATAACAACTAGTATTATTAAAGGGGAGTAATAAACATCTGATACAACATTCACACATTTTTAAGGAGTTTATTGGCTTACAAAAAACTGTTAAAGTTTAACTCCTGTTGTCACAAAACCAACACATCTCCCTTTGCTCTGATACTAAGTTCAGTATCGCAGTTCTTGAAACTGAAATTTAACGGTCTGATCCAGCTGAGTTCAGTTTTGGGTAAAAAACAAAATGCAGTAAATATCAGTGTTTTAGTATCTATCCTTTTGAATTATTGATCTATTTTCATTATTTGTTTTGTGTATTCATTTGGTTGAATGCAGTGGTATGCTGATCCCAATTAGCCACCGCCAAGTTAGCATCTTCTCTTCTAGAAGTTACCAGAAGCCCCACACATACAAACACTGATAATCCACAAATTGTGGTATTATTACAACTGCAAAATTTTTTGTATATATGTAAACGTATTATCTCTGTATTTTACTTATCACCAGCAATTCAGGTCCGTTTTTGTTGCTTCTATTTTGAAATAACATGATTATCAAGTGTAAGTGGACTAAATTGTGCTTGATAACAAACACTGACTGGAAATTAGAGGAGCTGCACCTGAATTTCAGGTGTTTACAGTGTGGACAGCAAGGCAGCCTTCAAAAACATCTTTTTGTTAGAGCATGATAACCACGGATGATAACCAGGATGTAAAGAGAAAACTAAATAACAAACATCTCTCCTCTCCTGTTTTGTGTACTGCACAGCCTGAGCTGAGTAAGAACAGTGAGGGGAAGCCCTCTATGTTTTGGTGTCACATTAGCTGTCCCTGTCTCAGATTACACAGGCCTGCTGTAATCCAAGCTTTTTCTTTCCTGTGTACAATCCTCAGTTTTAAACTGTTATCCAACAATAACTCCTCTCAACCTCTGATCATCAACAGGAGGCTCAGGGGCCACATCAGACCAAGTACAGATAAAACTAACCGGGGTCAAGTGAAAATTCACTTTCCACTCCTGTTTAGGTGAAGAGCAGAGGCAGAAACATCACATACTCCAGCTGTTTACATCATATTTCAGTGATCTGTTGTAATTTTGTCGTATACAGAGGGACACTGATCCCTATTAGCCACGACCGAAGTAGCACCTTTTCTTCCAGGGCCACACAAACACTATAAATCCACACCAGTCTTTAGAGCTGGGCAGTTAATTGAGTTTTAATCACAACTATAATAACAATTTGGAAAACAGTAATTGAGATTCAAAGAATCCTCTAGACATGCTGCACATTTTTTCCATCTAATATTTGTTTTCACACATGCAGTTTAATTTGTTGGCAGTTCCTTGACTTTTGTAATGGTCGTGTAAAGAGTGTTCAAGCTCATGGTCTGTCAGTGGTGGTTAGTGTTTAGAAATCCTGACCTCAATATATGTTAAAACAACCATGATGATCATTTTTGTCATAATCGAGCAGCCCTACAAGTTTATTATTCAAATTTCAAAACATGTTTAAGCGATCCTGAGAAAAATATGTTTTATCCATATTTCACTTAAAACAAGCAATTCAGGTCATTGTTTCTTATATTTAATCTGATTACCAAGACTTGTAAAGTGAAATTGGCTGAAATCATGCATCTTCAGATATTTTGACTGGAAATAAGAAAAACTGCCTGTTAAATTAAGAGAGTTTTCAGTGTTTTATTGCACATTCTGGGCTGACCAAAGTATTTTTAAAAGGCTTTTCCCTTTTTTTTTTGTCACATTAGCTCTCCCTGCCTCATAATCCTGAATTTCTCTTCATGGGACCAGTCTCAGTTTGAAGTTGAGGCCAAAGGATTAATAATAATAGTAATAATAATAATAATAATAATAATAATAAATTTTATTTATTATTATTAATATTATGATTAATCCTTTGGCTTCAACTTCAGAGTTGATCAGTGAAGCTCCCACACCAGGGTGCTGTCACTGAGCCAGATAGACTGATTTTGCAGATGGATGATTTTTTTGTTTTTGTTTGGAGCAGTGTTGATTTTGTCGGCTAATTATTTTCGTTATAGTTTTCATCAAGAACCTTTTCTCCCCTGACAAAAACTAGACAGTAACTAATAAAATCAAGTGCACATGGACAAAAACTCAGACTACATTAACTGACATTTTCATCAACAAATAAATACTAGACTAAAATCTAAACAATTTCGATGACTAATTTGTGAGTAAAACAAAGATGTTTTAGGCAAAAAACCAAAATGAACACTGGTTATGAGTTCGTTCATCACACATCAGATCAATCAAAGTGCTGCTGTGGTGAAAAAGGTTTCATGTGACGTGACGAGGGGCAACAAAAAAATGTGATAAACCACACTGCAGAGCTCAAAATCGAGGCTGATGACAGCATCTGCAGACTTAATAATGAAATGTCTTTCTAGTAATTTTGGTGAGCTGACCCTTGAATGCAGACCTCATAAAATTACAACCATACTCTGTTGTCTGAAGTATTATTTCCACATTGCACTGGCTTTCTCTGCCTCAGCTGGTAATTTATCAAATGTCCTCCAAAACATTTGTCTAAATATCAGTTTTTTTAACATTCTGCCAGTCTGACCCCCTTTTTAAATACACCCCATCACCCTGAGCACTTTCAGTTCTTTTGAGCACCTCGCTTTTGTTTTTGTTTTTATTAAAGAGTTTTAAGAGTTTTTTTCCTATTTTATTTGTAAATATGACAGAATTCTTATTTTAGGTGGTTTTAATGTACACGTCTATTGTCCCTCTCAACCCATGACTGTTGATTTTATTGAAACTCTGGACCCTTTAATCTAACCCAGGCAATACAGGAACCAACACTGCCTAGATTTGGTCTTGTTTTCTGGACTTAGTCCTGGGGAGTTTTTAACCAAGGATATCTGTGTGTCAGATCACAAACTGGGTTTATTCTCTGTGGTTTTATCCCAGCCTTCTTTTATTGATCGTACTCCTGTTCATCGAAGGGTTTTTAATTCAATGTCTGCTCGCAAGTTCACAGAGCTTTTTATTTCTGAATCTTTAACTGCCTCCAACCCAGATTCTTATCCAGTTTTTAACACAGAAGAGCTTGTCTCTCTTTTTAACACGAGGAACCATCATGGACTCTGTAGCTCCTCTGAAAGTGAAAAGCTCAAACAAAGAGCCCCAGACCTGGCTGACAGAGTCCACACATGAACTGAAGAAAATATGTAGAAGAAATGAGCGTAAATGGAAAAAGACTGGGCTGGTGGTTTTTCATGACATCTGGAAAGATTTCTTGAACAACTACCAGATGGCAGTTAAAGATGCAAGGGCAGCATTTTATTCTGATTTGATTTTAGCCAATCATTGAAACCCCAGAGTTTTATTTAAGGTTTTAGTTTCCCTCACCAACCCCTCCCCTCTTATTTTACTGATGCTTCTCAAGACACCTGCGAGAAGTTTTTAACTCATTTTATTAACAAGGTTATGGACATCAGGCATCAGATCACTCCTCCTGATCTCCCTGTAGTCATAAGTAGGAAAGTTCACCATTATTTTAGCAGTTTTGAGCCGGTGTCCTCACCCTTTTTATCTGATATTTTAGCCCACATGAAACCAGCTCCGTGCAGTCTTGATTTTATTCCCACTAGATTTCTCAAAGAGGGTTTTAACACTGTTGGGTCCAGCATTTTATCCATTATTAATAGTTCCCTGTCAGAGGGTGTATTTCCCTCTGCTTTGAAACACGCTGTGGTCCAACCCCTTTTAAGAGAAACCAAACCTCGACCCCACTGATTTTAACAATTTTAGACCGATTTCAATACTCCCATTTTTATCTAAACTTTTAGAGAAGGTGGTTTCTACTCAGCTTTTAGGTTTTATGTGTGAAAACAACCTCTTTGAGAAATGTCAGTCTGGTTTTAGAGCAGGTCACAGCACTGAGACGGCCCTCCTCAGAGTGACCTATGACCCACTTTTAGCAGCAGACAGAGGGGAGGGCTCAGTTTTAATCCTTTTAGATCTCAGTGCAGCTTTTGACACAGTTGATCATGCCATTTTAACTGATTGTCTTAAAAACTGGGTGGGTATCAGGGGCACTGCACTTAACTGGTTTCAGTCGTATCTTTTAGAGGCAATCACAGCTCTACTGCTGCCATTGCCTGTGGTGTACCGCAGGGTTCAGTTTTAGGTCCAATTTTATTTTTTATCTACATGCTGCCCCTTGGCCAAATAATTCAGCACCACCAGGTCTCCTTTCACTGCTACACAGACGACACACAGATATACCTTCCTCTAAGACCTGAGGGACCCAAGAGGCCTAGCTCCTGTCATGGACTGTCTTAGGGACATCAACTGTTGGATGGCAGAAAATTTCCTCAACTGAACAAATCAAGATCTGAAATAATCCTCTGTAACATACAAAATTCCCCCTCATACAGTCTTATCTCGGTCCACATTCATTAAACATCAAACCAACAGCCAGAAATCTGGGAGTATTCTTTGATTCTGATCTCACCTTCTCCTCCCACATCAATAAAACCATCCAGTCCTGTTTCTTTCACTTGCGCTCGGTTTCAAAAATTAAACAAATACTCAGCCCACCAGATCCTGAAGAAATAATCCACGCCTTCATATTCTCAAGGCTGGACCACTGTAACTCTCTCCTCACTGGTTTAAATAAAAAATCTCTTTCTCGCCTCCAACTAGTCCAGAATGCAGCAGCTCGGCTTTTAACTGGCTTTAGTAGACGACATCACATCCCTCCAGTTTAGCCTCCCTCCACTGGCTTCCTGTCAGTTTTAGAATTGATTCTCAGATTTTATTGATTACTTTTAAAGCACTCATGGGACTTGCTCCAAACTGTATTTCTGAGCTGCTGACACCATATGAGCCGGCCCGCAGCCTCAGATCCTCTGGTGAAGGCCTCCTGGTCGTCCCAAAGTCGAGGCTCAAAACTAAAGGTGACGGAGCTTTCTCCATCAGAGCTCTTCGACCTTGGAACGACCTTGGAACGACCTGCCAGAGGAGATCAGGCGTGCAGAGTCTGTCGCTTCTTTAAAGTCTATTTAAAAAACTCACTTTTACAGACTTGCTTTTACGTGATGCCATCGTTCATCTTTTATCTTTTTCCCACTACTTTTAAGTCCCTCCTTTTATTTACATCTTCTATGTTATGTTAACACATCAATGCAGTTACTTACTTTTCAGATTTTATCTAATCTATGATTCACCTTTGTTACACTTTTAATCTTTTCATTGAAAACCTTTTAGGCTTTTTAATTGTTTTATCTCTTGCTCATGTCTGTTATTCTATTTTAACTTTGCTATTATTATTTTATTATTTTATCATCATTAGAATTTCATCTTTTCATATTTGCTGTCCTGTTTTTTGTTTTAAACCGCCTTTTATTGCCTTTTCTTTCTTTTCTTACTGAGTTTATGTTTTTGGCTTTTACTTCAGTCCTCATGATCTCAGTTTATGTTGCTTGGTTCTTGTATTGTCTGGGTTCTGATGACATGTGGACAGGGCCTTTGACTCAGAGGCCCGAACTCACCTGACACCTGAAGTTGCTCTCCTCTTAACTTTTCCTGCTGGTGTCTTTTATGCCGTTTTGTGTCTCTCTGTAGAAGTGCCTTGACTTGAACTGAGCTTTTTGTTTTTTTTTCCTTGTGCATCAGTTTTTGTGCTTTGTCTGTATGTTCCTGAGCGTTTGTCAAAGCACTTTGTAAACTTTTGTTTTTAAAGGTGCTATACAAATAAAGTTATTATTATTATTATTATTCAGAGCAGCTTAGCTAATCTTCTTTGAACAGTAAACCAGCAAAGTCCATTTAGAAGTCCAGCTGTACAAGATTCAGCTGTTAAATGATGAGACTGAGCTTATCAGGTTGGGTATTCTTGCACAACTTCTGTATGTTTCCAGTAATTGATGTCTTTACTTCACTGCTAGCTACTGATTGAAGTGCAGGTGTTTTTTGCCCATGTGTCGTGAAATGTGCCAAAACTTCTGACTTGTGACTAAAAGGAAAAAACGAGCAAATTTCTGAGACATTTTGGAACAAACTGAAGGAAACCTGCAAGTGCTTTGGGACATTTTGGCACACACTTTTCAACAATTTGAATAAATGTGTCTTATTTAATAGAGACCATTTCTGTTATTCTTATACTGAGTTGTTGTCCGTGTCGATTCGTTGGTTTAATTTTTTTAATGTGGTCCAAAGTTTTGATGTGCTGGGTTAGGACAACCTCTGTGCCTGAACAAAATTTTTGTGCCAGTCAACACATGTGACATGACTTTTTCACATCGGGTCATGTAGGTTTGGAGAGCTTTTTTGCTTAATAAATAAAATCATCATTTAAAATCTGCATTTTGTGTTTATTCAGGTTATCTTTATGTAATATCAAAATCTGTGTGATGGTCTGAAACATTTAAGTTCAACAAATATGTAAAAAGATAAGAAATCAGGAAAAGGGCAAATACTTTTTCATGGCACTGTATGTCGGGATCATGATACCTGACTTGGTCATGCATGTTACACATGTTTAGTCCCCAGTTTTGTAACAAGCAGTTTTGTTTAAGTGGTGGCGAGGCTGTCTATTGATCAGAGATTAGTGGATTCGATTCCAGTCATTGCAAATTGCCATTTTTCATAGATATACATTTATATGGGCCTATACTCATTACTCATAAATATAACATGTTTGAAGTTATTAATTCTTATTTTCTGTTAAAATTGGATTGTGCGACATTAATGATAACATACATATAAATGATTAGTTTTAATAACTTAAATCAGACAAACGCGTTACATGTAATTGAGCCTGCTACCATGCAGTCTGCAGTCTGCACTCGACCTGCTGAGGCAAATCGCTGTGCTGAGAGTTTAATACACAACATTAGATATATGAGAGTTCACTGCTTTAAAAAAAAAAGTGCAAACATTTGGGAGATGTCGCAATTTGGGAAGAGCCAAGCAACCTGACCTGCCCACTAGTGACAAACAGCTGGTGACCTCCGACCTCCATCCTGCGCATAATCAACCCACACAAGGTCCCGGGCCCCGACAGGCTCAGAGGGAGGGTGTCTGTCCACTCAGTTCTCACCAGAATGTTAAAGTTATGTATGCATGACTTTATATCAATATTTATTTATATAAAAATTATTTTGATTTTCCAGTTATGTTGGGCAGGTACCAACTTCTTACCGCCGCACACTGGATGGAAATCTGAGTGACCATTACTAAACTCTGGGCTTCTTTTGTCTCTTCACCCCTAATTGCATAGGCTTGTCTTGGCTCTTTTTCCAGATAATGGTACACCTAAATAATAGCCAAAAAAAAAAAACTTATTTCCCACGAAAATAAAGTTTTACGACCACCCGTTTCATGAATGTGACATATTTATTGGATATGTAAAAACATGGTGGTGTGTTGTTCTAGCTGTGTAGGGGTATCTCTAAACTAAAGCCCTTTTTGAGGGCAGGCTGTGAACATAAATCCAGATCCATATATAAATGACTTGGATGTTAATTGGGGATGATTGATGGACGTTAACGCACGGCGACACCTGCTGGTCATTTTAAATACCTGCTTTCAGTGAGCCTCGTCGGTCTGGTCTTGTTGTGTCTTGTCGTTGATAAATCTCTCTCTCTTACTCAATAGATAACCTACTTCCGTGGAAACCCTGGACTGTGTCCACAACTTGCTTTAGTTGGGTGCAAACGGGGGCAGGCAGTACATGAAAGTCAGTTTCTTCATGCCTGACAGAGCAGGAGCTTTATTTTGAAGGGCTGGACCTTTATTTTGAAGGGCACCGCACAGGCGGGCTTCGAAGTCCCGCCCACCAATGAAACGAAATCAGGAGTGGTATTTTCACTCTTTTGGTGAAAACGAAAAAATTAAATAATGGACCGCCTCCTAGTTTATTTGGGTTTTTTTTTTTTGCTTAAAACCAAAAAACGAAAAAACAAACCGTTTTCTGTGTTTTGCGCAAAACGGAAAAACAAATAAACAGCCTGTTTTTTGTTTCTGTTTGTGTCTTTAATACCCAGGAAGCATACTGATAAAACGCACCTTGGTCAAAAACAAAACGTTTTTCACAAGAAACAGAAAAATAAATACAAAATATTCAAAGAAGAGACATAGATATTTAAACAAGACTGTTGAAGAGTCTGATATTTTATCATTAATGAAGAATTTTTTAATTACTAATTAGTTATAAATTTATATTTTCATTTTTGAAACTTTATTTATTTTTTGGGGTGACAGACATTGTTTTCAAATAAGGCACGCTCACTCTCCCACACTTTGAAACCCCATGTTTTATTTCAGTAGAATAATTCAGTGAAGGCCAAAACTGTCAAATCCTCGTCTCCTCGCTCGGGCTGTCCTTCTCCTTTTCCCCAGCAGATGGCGTCAACGTAACAAACACTACAAGGCTGAACTGAGTCTGCGCAGTCAGCCCACGTGTAACCACTTCCTGAATGGGGGTGGCCTGTCGAGCACATTGAAACAGTTGTTTTGACGTGTTTTGAAGTTATGGATGAATTACCTGCAGACCTTAAAGCCTTTCTTCTAAACCACCCTTTCCTCCAGCTCACAGAGGGCAAGAAGGTTCGTCATCCATGCTCACAATCTGCACAGCTTTACACTGTGATGCTAGCTGCATTGCTAACTTATCAAATTGACCATGTGTTGTAAAGCGTTACGATGGCTGACGGTGATGACCGAGACTGGAAATCTGTCAATGAGTAGCAAGTTTATTGCTCCACCAAGCCGATCTTCATGATTTGATGTTCCCTCTGTGTGTCCTAAATGGTTTGTTTTTAGATCAGATGCTCTCTGAACGGACACGAGTTTCCATGCAACCTCACGGAGCTGCAGAAATTCACTCAGGGGAAGAAGTATGAGAAACTGAGCGCTGCTGCAGACTTCAACTACAGCCAATATGAACCACACATTGTGCCAAGCACAAAGCAACCGTAAGCAGAAGCTGTTATTTTAATTTTTAAAGGAGAAAGTCTCAGATATTGTCATTGCAGTTTAAAAATGCATTATCCTTTTCAATTTCTGAGGGGAAAAACCGTGTATTCTGGCTTTAAGACATAGTCATGGATGCTACAGTTGTGCTCATAAGTTTACATACCCTGGAAGAATTTATGATTTTTTGGACATGGTCACTTTTCCTTCACTCATGGCTAGTGGTTGGGAGAAGCCATTTATTATCAAACAACTGTTTTACACTTTTTAAATCATAATGACAACAGAAGCTTTTCTTGTATCATTTATTTTCTCTGAAAAATGGTCAGAAATCACAAATTCTGCCAGGTTATGTAAAATTGTAACACAACTGTATACAACATTAACATGAGTGTCTTACATACAGGTGGCCCAAGACACATTTGCAATTTCTGCATTCAGAACAAAAGGACTAGTTTCACATGCAGGCTTCTTATGCAGTATAATGATACAGCACAAAACATGACATATTTTCATTCCACAAAACAAACTGAAAGTTTCCCTGAGGAACTTTTAAAGGAATCCTGCACATCAAGAAAACTGACCTTTGCACTAGGGATGCACGATCGTGGATTTTGGACATGCCAGTATTTCAGAACTCATTTTTGCCAAAAACAATATAGGCATTTATCATAAGAGCTCAAAGTCTCTACTTTAAAAAAACTTGAGTTGTTGCTTTCAATGTGACAGTGTATTTGTGGACAGAACAACTGTAATAGAAGAAATACAATCTTTGTAAAAAATGAAACTCTTGATTTTAAATGTACCCATGCAGTGATGAAAAGGGGAAGCATTATGGAACATTTGTGTATTTTTGGTGGCATTATGGCCGATATATGGAGTATATATGGCTGATTATATGGAGGATATATATTGGCTGTAAATGTGGGCAAAAAATTTCAATATTGCCCAAAACCAATATTCAACTTTTAAGGCCAATATCTGCAGAAACTGATATCATACCAATAATATTGTGCATCACTACTTTTCTCATTATCACTGGCTTTTAAAAACATGTTGAGCAAAGAAACAAACCACATTTGTTCTTTTCAAGAAATGGGATAGTTTCACATGGACGCTGCCTTTGTTCAGTAATTGTTAGCAGTGATGTCAAATGGTTGCAGTGTCCATCTTTATGCAGCCTTTCGTTTGACCTGACACCCCTGCAGTCAACATGATTTTACAATAAAGAAGGGGTTAGTGTGGTACATAGGTAAGTTTGATCTAAAGGATGTGGGAAGAAGATTGTTGCAACCTTTTGACATCCTCAAAATGCAATGCTAAACAAAAGCAGCCTACATGTCAATCAGCTCTCAAAAACAAATCCTCAAAATACAGGATTTGTTTTATAGTAATAATATACTTCTTATTTTAGCTTATGTCTTTTTAAAAAGACATGAATATCAGTACAAATATGTCTACCTGGATACTGATATACTTTAAATGAGATATAAGATAGGGCAATAGGGATGGGAATTGATAAGATTTTATTGATATCAAAGCCGTCTCTCTATGTTGCCCTGCAGTTGACTGGTGACTGCTCCAGGTTGTACCCTTTCTCTCGCTTGATGTCAGCTGGAACAGGCTGAAAAAGTCCAGGAAAATAATTTCTTGGAAAGAGTGGAAACCCGGATAAATGTTAGTTTGCAAGCCTTGATGGGGATATAAATAGTAAAACATGTTTGTTTTAAATGATTTAGTCATTATAACGTAGCTTTTTTAAATCCTCCACCTTTATTTTTATTGCGTTTTCAAGCATTTCCCATTTTCCATCTGTAGTAATAAGATCATATTGAGCAACCAGCCACCCCGTCTTTCCTACACTTCATAATGCGTCAATCTCTTTGTGTTTTTCAGGAATCAGCTCTTTTGTAAGCTGACTCTTCGACACCTCAACAAGCAGCCACATCATGTCTTAAGACATGTTAACGGGAAACGCTTCAAGAAAGCTCTTGCAAAATGTAAGTATATCACATATCTACATTAGAGGTCAGCTACTGTACTAAAGGTTACAGTCTGCACCTTGAGTAGTGGGGGTGTTACACAACCTGAGTATTGTAGTCTTTTGGTTTAAACTTGAGAAAGACGACCTTATCTGTCTGTTGTGTGAGGGAAACGGATATATCTAACATGGGATTTTTTTTATTTTTTAGATTAGTTTAGACTTGTATGTGATTATTCCACATGTTTAAGTATTGTTTATATAGAAAACGAACATGTATGACTAGTTAATGATTATATCTTCTGCCATAACAGTTTAGATTATGGTTAAAAATCTGAGAGAGCTCATGATGAAGTGATTTTTTTCTCATCCTGCTGTCCTTTGTCTTTGAACTGTCCTCATTTTCTGCTCTAGATGAAGAGTGTGTCAAACAGGGGGTTGAATTCATTCCGTCCAGACTAAGACAGAAAAAGCCCAAAGACACTGGAGATGACTCTGGGAGGGGGAGGGCTCCAAAACACGGGAACGGCCCCTGGGAACCCTCATCCAGTGACGAGGATCACAGTGACTCAGAGGACAGCATGAGTGACCTATATCCTCGTCAGTACACAGAGTGCAGACATATTTGTTCACCTTTATTTATCCCAAACGAAACAGTGCAGCTGATTTAACACTTTTGCACTTTATGATCCCACAGCTTCTGTGTTCACTTTGAAAAATCCAGCTGAAGAGAGTATGGAGGCTGACGGGGATGAAGAGGAGGATGACTTCCAGACAGATGAGGATGATGAAATGGAGGTGGCACAGCAAAAACGGAAGAAGGTCTGAACAAATCTGATTATTTCTTTGTCTGTTTTTAACAGAATCCAACATGGCTTAGTCTACAGTTATACAATCTGTCTGTACTTAATGCTGATTTTTTTCTTGTTTCAGGTCCAGGGTGGTGGCTTCCAGAAGAAATTCAGAAATAATCACTGGAAAAAGGGGCGCAAGAAACCTGGGAAACCTCCCAGTGGGAAGTAAATCGCAAAGATATTGAAGCCTATAAAGGACATGTTTTCAAATACTTTATTTACTCCTATTTCCCGCAATAACACTCTTTTCCTCAGATATTAACTTATTTGTATAATGTCCTTAGAGGCACGAAAGTTTAAATTTATCTTGGAGAACATCATGTGTGACATTAAACTGAACAGTTTTCATCCAGAATTTTCCTGCCAGCTGCCCAGCATTTCCCTGTTTTAGTTGACATGCAAATTGCTGTGTATGTATGCAGGACAATTATGGACAGCATGCTGGGACTTTTTTAGTGACAGAGCTCCTAAAATTTTCTTGTAATGTTCAGGGGTACGTGTTTTAAAACAGCCTTAGAATTGGGCTTAACTCATCAGTGTTAGTGATGCCAACGTGGCAGGACAGGTTTGGCCTATCATCGCGAACAGCCTACAACTTTGTTCTCTAGATTGCCAGAAAATCACCCCATTATGACAAGAATGATGCTTTTTTATGTAGACACAATGAGATGAATCACTTGTTTATGAGGAACCAACCATGTTATCCTGGAATGACATTGTGTAAATAAGGCAAAGTATTGAGAAACCAGCAGAAACTATCCTGTTATTGTGGGACAATAGAGTATTTAAAATGTGTAGATGCATATCTACTGTTGTATCTTGTATAGGATCATAAAAGCTCAATATTTTTATACAATACAGTTTTTCAGGAGGCAACACTGCACTCCAATCTAGAGCATTTTTCAGTGTCCGAGCTAGCCTGACCTTGTATACAGCAGGCTTTATATATTGCCGATTCTCTGCATATGAGGAGTTGTGTTGTCTGTGTTATGATGCTTCTGTTAGGCTGGTTTACAGGCCAGAAATAAGTGTATAAAGTTTTTTGGCATAAAATACAACTAAATTTGTATTTGCAAACATTGTTTGTGTTTTTTTTTTTACTTCCTCTGCTCATAAGATTTATTAAAAAGAGGAGAAGCATTTATCAACTTTAATGATGGAGGCCATGAGAAATCCTCCCTCTATCATATGTTTATTATTATCTTAAGAAATCTGACATGAAAACTGACAGAGTACTCTTACCTTTTGTCCATTTCTAAACAAAAACAGCTGTGGTAGTTGACACTAGATGCTGCTTGTTAAAATACCACACTTTTTCTACTTGGCAAACAGAGAGCAGGCATGTTTTGGAGTTTTAAGACTTTTCCTTGAGTCTTTGGATTTAATAGGCCTCGTGTTAGCTCTGGCCCCTCTCACCAACATAACCTCAAACAGCCATAACTCTGAGGAGACACTACATATTTACAAAGACAAGAGATGAATTTCTACTTTTAATAATTTAATGAAATAAGCATTTATTTATTCATTTAATTTTCTGTGTCATTAAAGCTCCTGTGAGTGACTTTTTGGTCACATTGATTTTGATGCTCTGCTGTGAATTAAGTGGAAATGTTATCTTTTTCTGATGTTTTCCTCTACATTTTGAAGCTATATTATCATACAGCTTGGAAATAATTTTTGATAGGAACAGTTCACAAAAAAGATGTGAATTTGTGTAAAATCTCCACCTGAAATACTTTACATGCAGCATCAGTTTTAGGCATTCAAGCTCCCATTAGGAGTTTTAGTTGGAAATAAAAATGGACTTAAAATGATAATGCTCTCTCTATGTGACCCAGAACATGAGTGGAGGGACTAATAGAGTCTATATCATTAACTTAATCTTTATATCCACCGTGTCAGACAAAGGAGGTTAAAAGCTGATGCCTGTGTTTGTTTTTTCTTCTCTGCAAAGATTCATTGAGTGATACAATCAACTTAAAAAAAAATCAAGTGAAGATCTGTCCATTATTAAGCTGTCAGTATTCACGTAGAGAACAAGATTAGCAGAGACAAAACATGGATGTCAAAGTCAAACCACAGAAGGAGCTAAAATTTTAAGTACAGTCTAAGTTGTGGGCCAAACAGGGTTAATCAGATAGATGAATTTTGAACAGTGCATTTAATTTTGTGCAAGCTGAAAAGTCACTGTAAAAGCACTCACCAATGCTGCTGACCTCTGATCAGAGTGATATTAAAGTAATGTGAGGAGGGGCCGGTGTACAGGTTCTGCATGGCAGAGGTGCAGTATACTGCCTGAGTTGAAGTGGTTGGAGTGCTATTTAATTCAAGGCCATTAATAATAGACATATGAAATATTATTGTACTTAATCATATCCCTGGCCAAATTTTGCCCCGGCCCTTGAGTTCAACATGTCTGACATAAAACAACCATCTGCCCACGGGGCACCTAAATCAACATCAGAAAATGTATCACAGGAGCTTTAACTGATTTTGAATTAATTTAGCTACCTGAGCTTAGATAGAAACAGGGACTGGCATTTAGGAAAACTAAACTAGAGCATTTGTACATGAGGTGTGACCTCACCACAAGGTCAATCCTTGATTATTATTTAATGTCTAACTTAGACAGAATTCAGAAGAATGTTTGGTGTGATTTTTTTTTTTTCAAACAAAGGTCATGTTCTGTCAGTCATTCTGTCTGGTCAACCCCGTGGTAGTAGTTTCAGACATTGTGGGGGTCAGCTAATTGTGTAGCTAAATTATTAATAACATGAACTCTGATACAACCAAATACAAGACTTATATTTCATAGTAGTTTATTGATAAGAAAGTCAGTGAAGGTACATCTAAAGAACAACATAATGATAAGAACAGAAAAGGAAAAAAAAACTCAGGCCCACACTTAAATAACATTGTGCACCTGCCACTGCAACTATGTTTATAACAATAATAAGAATAACAATATTTAAAAAATTTATTTGTATAGCTCTTTTAAAAAAATAGTGCTTTGACAAGCAAACGGGAACATACAGACAGCAAAGCACAAGAGGAACTAATGAGAAAAAAGCACAGTTTAAGTCAAAGAACCCTCACTAACAGACACAAATGGCATAATGATCCCAGGCACAATAAGAACCAAAGCAAGAGAGAGCAGGAGAACTTCTACTGTCTCTCAGACCTACATTACACATGAAAGTGAAACATTTCAAGGAAAGTGAGGAGAGCCTACCACCAAAAAAAGTGGGCACAGACAATCCAGTCCCAGGCACCCGATACAGTCCAAAAATCATAAAAGACCCCCAGGGCCAGAAACACACACACACAAAAAAAAAACACCAATGCGCACCATCCCTTGCCAGCCACCATATGCTGGTGCAGTCTCTGAAGTCTCCAGCCTCTCAGTCAAAAGTTCTTCATATTCCCCTAACCATACCTCGCACCAGAGCCTGGATCCACCATACCCCCCCTCGGGCCCCCACCACCTTCCTCACAATAAGAACCTGTTACACAAACTCAAGAGAACCCAGACAATACAAGGATCCAGCAGCAACCATGAGGACCAAAATTAAAGATAAAGAAAATCGAAAAGATGTCTGGAAGGCCTTGGTGGAGGTTTGTGCTCTTGGAGCACTACTAGATGACTAATAATTTTTTAATATCTATCGAAGTCTTCTGTATAAATATAGATGACCTCCCACTGACCTTACTTCTACACATGCACACTCATTATATGTGTATATTTCTGTATAGAATATCTGTACATTTTGTCTACTTATTCATATTTATCTATATATGTGTACATCTGTATATTTAGTCTTCATACTTATCCACATAATATGTATCTATCTATCTATATATCTATAGACAATGCCTATCTGTATATTTGATGGTATCTTTCAAACCATTGTCTACAGCCTGTTAAATAACAAAACTATAATTCCTTTTTTTCTCTGTAAATACATATATAGATATAATCACTTTCTGTAAAGTACATTGCATTTCTGGATTGGACGCCAAATGACTTTTCTTACGCTGTACCTACTTGTGCATATGAATTGACAATAAATTTGAATCCCAAAAATTGGGAATTGTATTAAAATATATTAAAATACTGTAAATACAATGCTCATGACAATGTAAAACTGGCTAAATTGAATTGAATTCAGTGTTTGACACTGTAAATCAAGCATCACTGTCTGCATTTTTACCCCCTTAATTTTGAAATGATAAGTTCCGATAATAGTTATGAACAGAATTTATTTGTGTTGAAAAATAAGTTAAATCAAGATTATTAAGTTTCCCACCATTAACAATTGGCCCTCTAGCAGTTAGTACGAACGAGTGCAGCCCTCTGACTAACCAAAGTTGCCCCTCCCTGACCTGAATGAGTCCAAACGTGTTTAGGAGTAAACTTGTACTTGTTTACATGTATAATGGTCATAAACAAGGCTGTATAGCTGTGTTGAGCCCCTGCACGGTTCAGTATACGTGGCATACAGCGGTTGCAGGCTCCATGTAGGGGGGCTCTTGTGTGTCTTTCGTCAAATCGCGGGGCATTGTGGGGCGGAGGCGGCCTTTCTCTGCGTGCAGGCGAACGGGAAATCTTCAAGTAAATAACGTTATCGGGGGGAGGAACGGTCCGAGCCGCGAAGGAAAACCCAACACTTTAAACTGTGTTGTGCTCAGCCTTAATCATAGTTAACAGTTAATTTCACCGATATGGGGCAGGAGGATCTTATGAACACAGCCGAAGACGTGGCAGACCAGGTAACTTCAATTTTAGCCGACTGTTGGTAACACTACTAGCCGCTGTTAGCATGCTAGCTGCCGACTAGTTAGTCAGCGCGAGGAGTAACGTTCGGTGCTCGAGCGTTTCCTCCAGCGTTCTGACGCATTGTACTGTTGTTTCCACAGGTTAACGGTTACCAACTGTCAGCCGTTACATGACGGTTTTAACAGCGCAGCCCTTTAACTCCGGTTTTAACTCTCATGTCAAATGGTTGTAGTGTTTCGTAGTGTCATGTGTTCTTGATAGCATTATTCACTCTCACCTACTAAGTTACACTGACATGTTTGGTAATGGGCATTCTTTCTCACATAAATATATACAGTTTAGTAGTGATAGTCGGCCTGCTGCAGTCTGGTTTATCAATAGGCGAGCAAGACGGTGCCAGCCACTATTGTGCAATCTTTTAGCTTAGCCACTAAGTTATTGGCTAACATAATTAGTCATACCGGTCTGTAGCAATATTTAGGTGGCTTAAGGTGACTTTACTGAGCTATGTTGAATTCAGTAGGGCCTTTACAAAGCAGCCCTACATAACATTAACATAACTCAACCAAAAACTTAAATTGAAGCTAGGGCTGGGCAATAATTTGAGTTTTTACAGTGTATTGACTTGGGCTGTGCATTTTAACTAGTCTCATCATTCAGTTCTGTTATGATTGTTAAGATAATGATTCAGTTAATGTCACAGTCACGGAAGCATGATTTTATCAGATCGATATTGATATCTACAGATATTTGCCTGCAAAGCTGATTATCAGTATCTGCCAGTATCCACATTTTTGCTGATATTTATAGTTGACATTTGGTCATAAAATTCCATATATTGGCTTTAATATTGGGAAGATGTACCAAGTACCATAACAGCTTACCTCATCATCTTGCAGTGCCCACTTATATGAAATAAAAGTGTAGTTTAATGAAGAATAAAATGTTGTTTTTCTTGCTTTACATCTGTTTCTAACACAAATGGGCTGTAACCATGGAAGAAACAGGTTAATTTTGCATATGTAGAGACTTTGTGGTCTTGACACAAAATATTGGTATCGGCAGCAATGACTTCAGAAATATTGGATATCTGCACACATCCAATGTTGTGCATCCCTAATCACTATGTGTCACCATGCAACACTGGGTAGAATCCTTGATTTGCAATATTGCTGCACCAGGCTATGATTTTAAATCAAATAATACAGGCAGATATTATGTTCCTTTAATTAAGTAGAAATGGATTTTGAAATCAATTTAAGCAAAATGTCTCCTTTTGTAAACCAAAATAAGTACATTTTATAGCTGTCATCTTCCCATACTTGTGTTTTTTCTCCTCGGAAACAAACCTGAGTACAGCAGTCTAGCAGAAGCCTCTGCAAGTTGAAACAATTATTTGGTGTCACTGCATCAAGGCATCATCTGCGTCCACATCACAATGCATTGATTAAATGATTATTTTTGGATCCCTAGTGTTTACATGTTTTCAAATAAGACTCGGGACCAGAAAATATCTTTCATAACGTTATAGTGATGTTGCCGTTCAGGATGCATGCTCGGGGATTTTTGCTGATATTTCTGAACACATCACCGCGGGTACTGATAGCAATATTTTTTTCATCATGAGCACAAAGTCTTATTTTTTTTTTACAGAAATTGACTCTTTGCATTTAATGTGACAGTATATTTGTGTGAGGAACAGGTACAAATCAAGAAAAACAACATTTAACTCTCGAAAAGATGAGACTCAATTTTAAAATTTTCCCATGCAGTGATGATAAGGTGAAGCAATACAGTACATTTATGTAATTTGCTAATATTCCAGGCAATATATGAGCTATATGTCTAATATGCATGGCTGTTATGTTGGCTTTAAATATTGGCAAAAATTTAAAGTTGTCTGATACAGATATTTAACTTTTGTGGCCAGTACCAGCTGATATGAATTGTACCAATAATTTCTTGTTTCCCTAGTTGCTGAAATTAGAAGCATGGACGCTAGGCCAAATGCTCTGTGTATACTCAGTTTCATCAGTCAATGGATTAATTACAGTAAGAGCCTCAAACAGCTATCAGGTTTTTTCAACTATGTCATTCGAAAAATGAAAACATTTTTTCTCAAATGTTGCAAATTTATTTACAAAATCTAAGTAACACTCTCTTAAGGCTAAAATTGTAACTGAAGACATACATTTGTTGCACTTTTTGCCCTCAGTAGTCATTCAAATCATAGAGAAACAAGCACATTAAAACGCGTGGTATGTACAGATAGAGAACAGGACTTACAATTTTGTTAGCATGGTACTAGATGTGTAAGACAACATTTATACCTCATTATATAAGAATATTTTATTAAAATTGTATTAATATTATAACTAAGAAGTTACTAGCTAGTAGAATTTCAGGACATTTGTTTTGTGTTATAGCTCAGCCTCCAACCTGTAGGTGGCAGCAGTCATTCAACCATTTGACTCTCATTACATTTGTTGTTATTGTTTCTGTCATTGAGGAAGACTGTAACATTTTTGCCATAGCCATACAAAAGTTTAATAGTCTGTTTTTGTGACATCAATTTGTTGGTTCTTTACTGAAATAACTTAAATATATAATTTTAATCTATCACCCCACAGTGAAGAAATATCAAGATGACTTTTGGTCCATATTGCCCAGCCCTTACTTTGTCACACAAGCCAGAGCAACAGTAGGTTGCCCCTTTTTAAAGAGATTTTTTTCTGTGTATTTGACTATAGATAATGCGTTTATCTACAAGAATTGTGCAGATATACCAATATTGGGTTAATATATAACTTTTGGAAATCCCTGGTGATCTGGTTTTGCTTTCTGTGATTTTCCTGGCCTCTAAAAAGTTCATGTGTAATTCTGATAAGAGGCAGGGTGTGTGCCTAAATCACGGCCTTGTTTTTGTGCTGGGCAAAGACTCAAACTGGTGTCCAGTCTAAAAATCAGGTCATGAATGGAGTCATTTCAGGCTGGTTTTGTGTAATTTTACGCAAACATTTGTATGATCTCACCACTTCCCTATACTAATGACAGCTGATTGAGTTACACAGCTACTATCACCAGAGCTATGTGCTGTGTAACATGAGAAGAAGTGAACTGAAAAGTCTTACGGTGCTTCCACCTCAGCCCTTTTCAAAAGTTCTTCCCACTAAGGGGTCCAAGCATGTTACTTACATGTCACCCGACAAAATGGTCTATTTCTAGGCTGTTGGAGCAACCTTGGGCTTGTTCGGATTGGCTCAGACTTCATCCATTCATACCCCACATAGCAGTAGTAGTGGGAGTTGGTGGTGTGTGATTGGCTGCTGAGGTCTGACAATGCTGATGTGGACTGCAGAGTAGGCGGGGATGTGAAGGGGGCAGGTCACGGCTTCTCTCCTGTCACTGTGGTGTCGGAGGATCTTTTCATGAGTTCTGCTCAAGTGAAGAACATGACAGTTTATTTTTTCAGCAAATTTAAGGCTCTAAATCAAACAGCAGGTCATTTGTGGTTGTAATTTGGAGGTATGACCCTGCTTAATAAATAACAATTGCATAGAAATTTTGCCCAGCACATACCAAGCCACCCTGCACTTCAGTGTTCTTGCATATCTCAACATCTCAATGAAGATGCTGCAGCAGTTGTACTTATTTTAGGATAGTCCAGTTCTCATCTTTTTATTCAAACTATATAAGATGCTAAAAAAATTGTCTAAGTGTACTAAAGAACCTGGACAAATAAAATCAACAAACAGACCAGAGTTTTGTTCCGGTTTGTTCTTTTAGTTTACTCTACAAACCAAATGTAAAACTTGCTCAACCCTGTTTGTCATGGCTTCAGGCAGGGGTTGCTCTTTCTCCTACTTTTAAATGTGTTCTTAATATTTGATGGTATTTAAAACATTTAAAGTCAGTATGGCTAGTCATATCCAAAGCAACCGTTCTGCTTAAAAAACTTGTTCTAACATTCACGTAGTTTTTACATCTTGAGTTGTATAACTAGTGCTATTTCTGTCTCTTCATTCCTCAGTGTAAACAATTTTTATGTAGCAACGGCAGAAAGATATTTCCTGTTTTTATTTTCTGCTTCGTTATAGGTTAGAATATTTTTGGGTGTTGTAAAATGTGTTTGGCTACTCAAGTTGTAGTTGGGTTGTTAGGAGGCATTCAGGCTGCAGGCAGAAGTGACCCAAATCTTTTTTCTCCTTCTCATATTTCACTTCGATCAGTTTTCACAACAGCTTGAACAGCTTAAGCTAGCCTGAAACTTATTTTTTTCAAATAAGATTTGGGCCACCTTCATATGTGGTCCTACCTCAGATAGAAGTTGATCCTCTAAACATAAGCTCTGTCTGAACAGCCAGATTTTAAGGCATATAACTAAGGTTTTGGAGACACTTGCACTCACTGAAAAGAAAACATGAACCACAGTTATGAAGTAGGTGGTCAGTGGGGGAACAGTGGCCTTATGATAGGGCATTTCTACTGTGGTATAGGTGCAACTCACTCCAACTGTGCTCATTTCTTAAATTTCTATCAGGTATTGTTTCTTGTTTATTCTCGTGTGTTTAAGCCAATACTAAAATGTAACATGGTGACACTGCTGACCACTAAATGATTAGAGTGTTGTCACATTGGACAGGGATATTGGTCACATGCTGCACAACTTCCCCAACTTTCCTGATGGTGTTTTCTTTAGCTGCTTGTAAGCATCTCTGGGGCAAAACCCCTCTGCTCACCGTGACAGAAAGCCACAAACCAAGAGCCAGCTACACGATCACCTTCACTTCCTTCGTTTTTGTTTTAATGGCACACAGCAGCACGATGATGATATCAGTGCACTGTATACTGCTGTGGTTGATGAAGCTCCTTGTACCAAAACATTTATACTAAATACTTAATTTCTAAAATCAAACTCTTAATTTCCCTGCAGGAGTCTTCCCAAGGGGTTAATAAAGTTCTATCTAATCCAATCTAATCTAAAACTGAGTAGAGTCGAACATTTTAGCCAGCACCACAAATGAAAAAGCAATATGAGTTTAATTCAGTCGGTTTATTTGATAGAGAAGATGGAGTTTAAGATATTTTCAGTGCTCAGGATGGGTATTGACAAGATTTATTGATACAGTTCCATTATTGATTCTGCTTATTGATTTAATTCTTCATTGATGCCTTATTGTATTTTATAACTCCTCACGAGGGGGAGGGGGAGTAACAGGAAGACTGAAGACGGGGAGGAGGAGTAGCCAGCCAATTTATTTGTATTTCTGTTTATATTTATCTTGTATAATTTGTGCTTCTGGAATCTTAATTTCCCGGAGGGTGTCTTCAAAAGGGATAAGTATCTTTCTAATCTACCTCTGTCTATTGATTCCTGTAGATTTTTGTTGGCCTACAAAGATTATTGTTAACCACCTCAAACATGTCACTCCTGATATTTATGCTGTGCTGCATACACAAATGCTTCTGCAAGTTGCTCTTCTTTGCATCCTGAGCTGCATCACTCAAACAGGCACTGAGCACTTTGCAGTTGGAGTCATTCAGGGTAGAATAAGTCTCAGTTTGGAGCACTTCTGTTGCCCGACTGCCATTATCACATCTGTGAGTCCTTTGTTGTCCTTTCTGTTGACTGCCACTGCTGAAAGAGTGATGTTCTGGATTTGCAGGGCATGCAGGGCAGAGTGGAAGGTATTGATTATAGAACTGTAAAGCATAAAGTCGAAAAATTGTGTTGCTTTTTGTGTGATGTGTCTTCAACAAGTGCCTCCAAGATTGACATTTTACTGCTTACTCAGTTTTGCTGTTGTTGAGAAGTTCAGCTTCCCCTTATAAACCACATCCTTTGACTGTTCTTGATCTCATTTTTCATCAGTGATTTACTGTTTTTTTTTTCTCCATCTTCTTCACAGTTCCTGCGGGTAACCAAACAATACCTGCCCCACCTGGCACGTCTTTGTCTCATTAGCACTTTCTTGGAGGATGGCATCCGTATGTGGTTCCAGTGGAACGAGCAGAGAGACTACATTGAAACTACCTGGGGCTGTGGCTACTTCTTGGCAATGTGCTTTGTGCTGCTTAACCTCATAGGACAGCTGGGTGAGTGAACGGGAGGCTGTGAACTGTCCGGTTGAGGTCAGGACATCAGATGAGTCCGAAATTTGGAAATAATGTATTTTTCCTGTGTTGCTGGATGGTGTGTGACTCAAATACTGGTTTTAACAAAGAGTGGATATAGTAAATATTTTTAAAATATTTGACAAGAGTATTCTAATCATGTTTCTTTCTTGTTAAGCTCAGCATGTTGCAGGGAAAGTCAGCATGTTACAGGGAAAATGCACTTCTGTTAGTGCACAGAGGCTCTGAAAGTGAACTGTGTCTGGACCATTCTGCTCAAAGTTTGCACAAAGTTATGCAATATATACTCAGTGAATTTCACTTTTTCCTTATAAATCACCCCACTGATAAATAAGGCTAGAAGAAACTGAATCGATATACTGAGGTCAGAAAAGGCATCCTGCTTGTCAAAGGATCTGAAAATTAAGCTGGAATTAAAGCAGAAATACATCCCCAAGCTCCTCAAACTTTGAAGCTGATGAGCTGTCAGTGCAGAAGTTCTCACACCACACCCCGATGAAGGCATCAGCCAAACTGTAGCAGAAATACTGTCAAGTAGAAGTCAGCTTCCATTCTTTTCAGAAGCCAGAATATAAAGCTTCAGTCACCACATACTGAATGAACCAAAGCATGACGGGACACTGGAAAATGTGTGGTCAGAGTCATATGGTGTCTGAAATGAAGCTCACAGTCAGTTAGTCACAAATATATGAATTTGTGGACATATCCTGCTATTTTATTTGGGACAAAATTTTGTTCGTTATTCTATGATGGATCAAGCAGAGACCATAATTTAATGCAAACTGTTGTAGATCTGAACTTCTGGTATTTTATTTTCCATTCCCTCAAAAAGAAATAAAAGGGAATAGGTAAAGGTTCAAATATGTTACATAACCCCATTAGTATGTCCAAGTTTTGTACATTGGTGTCCATTCAGTACCAGATTTGTAATGTTTTAACGTACACCTCACAAGTACCAAAAATCTCATGACATTATTAAACCCTTAAATAGTGTGTTTTAGAGCTGAATGATATTGGCTAAAAACTCTAATGCATTTTTCCTTCCTGCGGTATATATTTCAATTCTAAAAGGGCTGTTTCTTTTTATGTGAAACTGTCCCCTCACAAAAGGCTCTTTGTTTAGATTCACTGATACGAACATATAATGAGTATTTTTAGTATTATGGTAAAAAGAAGACAAAAGAAAGAAAAGAAATCAGTTATAGGTCTCTGTTTAGCATAGCTACTACACAGACTGGGCACTCACCATATTCTCTGAGTGTGCCATGGTGATATCTGACAGAATTTTAGAGCACTCCGTAAAGGAAACGTGAAAAGTTTCAGTGTTAGTCTTTGTAAACATTTGAATGAGGGCGACATGGTGATGCAGCAGGAAGTGCTGCCTCACAGCAAGAAGTTTTCTGGTTCGAACCCTCTGCCAGTGAGGGCCTTTCTCTGTGGGGTTTACATGTTCTTCCTGTGCATGTGTGGGCTCTCTCCGGGCACTCTGGCTTCCTCCCACAGACCAAATGTCATGCTCATTAGGTGGATTGGTGACTCTAAATTGCCCTTAGGCATGAGCGTGAGCGTGAATGGATGTCTGTCTCTCTATGTGGCCCTGCAATTGGCTGGTCCAGGGTGCACCCTGCTTCTTGAGGATGTCAGCTGGGATAGCCTCCCGCCCCGAAAGGGATAAGTGGTATGGATAATGGATGGATGAACTTGAATAGAGCATTGCTGCTCCCTGTCTGTGCTTTGGGTAGCTTTTGTTTTAGATATGAAAATTTGACACAATTGCTCATTCAAAATACAGAAATTGTCTGGCTTTAATTTTAAAACATTGTATTACAAATCTGGATCACCTCAACCGCAAAGTCTGTTTACTGTTTACTTTGCTTTCAACTCTTGCAGCTAATATGTTTGCATAAGTAAAAAGGTGAATTAAATCATGACAAATTGTTGGCAATTAATGGAGGAACAGTTTTAGTCACAAGTTAAACTTCACATAATTTTGATAACAAGATAATTGGGATTAAGAAATTACTTTGCAGCATGTCTTGTTGAGCTCATTTAGCTAAACTTAGCATCCTTCCACAAAGAGCTGCTTCAGAGCTCCGACCAGAACAGCTCTTGCTCTATTTTAGTTGAGAAGTTTTGGGACCTGCTGTACAAACTCGTTAGTTTAGAAAACAAGAAATCAAAAGTTGATGACAGACGGCTGCTGGTTGACAAAGAAAGATAAAATGACCTCAGCCAATTTCATCAACAGTTTTTTAGTTAGACAGTGAGAACAAAAGCTCCCATGAGCCCATGGTAGTTTCTGGCCCAATCAACGATTTTTTTTTCTTTTTGAGACCCCTATCATTGAATTTTATAGTGCATTTCTGTGTGTAGTAATGGAAGTTATTAATTCAGATAAAATCACAAGTTGTGGCTCTGGATTTTATTTGCTCTTGTAAGAAGAAAAGGGAAAGTTAAACCAAGTGTTTTGTTAAATTTAACATTTTTATTTGTTGCTTTGTCCAAACAGGTGGTTGTGTCCTCATCCTCAGTAGAAATTTTGTGCAATACGCCTGCTTTGGATTATTTGGCATCATAGCACTACAGGTGAAACTCATTACATTTTATTACCTTCTTTAAAACATAAACTCTATGTTAATGATCTAATATGCATTTTTTTCCCTGACAGACTGTTGCATACAGCATTTTATGGGACCTTAAATTTTTGATGAGGTAAGTGACACCTTTGGATACAGGAGATAAGGGTTGATATAAATGTGGCATAAAATGCTGAAGGGCATTTGGGGAGTGGTTAATTTGCTTCATGTGGTAGTAATTGAAAGAGGTCCTGATTTGTCAAGCAGACACTCAGAATTACTGTAATTGCTATGCACAAGACCTGTGATTTATATAAACATTCAACAGTCCAAATGAGCCATCTGAATAATCTGTTGAGTACAGTGTGCCACATGTTTCTCTGTGTCAGCACTAAGTGTAATTGTAAGCTCAGAGATTGCTCAAAGTAAAACTTATATTATAATTACTGATGGCATACCAATATACACTCAGCATGCTGTTTTTCTTCAGATCTTCCCTTTTATTTCCATAAGTAACCATCCTCTCCTCTCCCAGAAACCTTGCCCTTGGAGGTGGTCTGCTCCTGCTGTTGGCCGAGTCTCGTTCGGAAGGAAAGAGTATGTTTGCTGGAGTCCCCTCGATGGGGGAGAGTTCACCGAAGCAGTACATGCAGTTGGGTGGTCGTGTGCTGCTGGTGCTCATGTTCATGACCCTGCTGCACTTTGACTCCAGTTTCTTCTCTGTGAGTACCAATAGCAGCAGACCAAACCCGCTACACCGCCAATGTATTAATACATGTAGAAAATGTAAGCAAATAGAGTAAAACAAAATGTACAGTCCAGCATTCGTAAAGGACCTCTTTCACAATACATGTAATTTTGCCCACAGCCCAATTTTTTGTTTGTGTGGTATTTGTAGTACACCCAGAGACTCCCAAGAATATACCTTTAGAAAATCCAAAAGTCATCCAGGGCCTGTACTATGACCTATTTTATGATCATTGCCATAGGTGTGAGCCAGGGTGCACACTTTAACCCAAAACTTACTCAAACACAAATAATAAATCATCAAATTTGGTCAAATCACCTTCACTGAAGTCTGGTGCATCTTTTGAAATCAAATGTAAAGCTAAGTATTACAATTGAAAGAAGTTATTGAATTTTAACTGGAAAAAAATTAGTTTTTTTTATGATTTTTTCAACAGATTCAATTCTTTGGAGATGTGTCTGACCAACTTACAGTTGCTGTACACCTAAAATACTTACAAATTATTTGGCCACATATATATTCTCAAAGTGGGAAAAAAATCATCAAATTCTGAGACCGGTAAAGTTGTTCAATTAACAGGTTGGGTTACTGTGGTAGAATCAGGATACTGTTCCATATCTTGTATATCAGGGAACCTTTAAAGATTTGTTCAGAATTCATCCTTTAAGTATGATTTCTTTTAGAATTTGAATGCTAGATTCAAAACAAACATTTCACATGAAATGTTATTCATTTTAATATTGAACAGCCACAAAGGGCCTGTATATTATGCCTTTGTGATGAGATAATAATGAGCCATTGATACAAGTAAAAACCGATGCAGTTTTGGATTGTTGTAATCAGATTGTATATATCTACAATGACAGCAATACATAAACATTACTTCTGTCAATTTCTGTTTCTAGTACTTATTTATACATGTAATCTGTTTTATGGCCTTCGTGTCTTTTTGCATAGCAACGGCTTGGACAATTTTAATTTGTAGACTGGAACTATAGTGAGGGAAAGGGGATCTGAGAAATCCATAAGATGTATGATTGGCTGGTTATTTCATAGAATGGAGTCTTTGAATTTGCTTGTGTATGGTTAGAGGGGTTTCTGATTTTGAAAATGTTTATAATATCCCAAATAATAGATTACAGATGCAACATGTGCACACATGCCAGAGGTTCTCTTTCCAGCAGGACAGAGACAATAATATGCCTTCACAGGATCATCTGATGCATTCTTGTCAAATTGAATCCAAACATTGTATTTTATATATATATACCATCATTTTTTTTTTTTCAAAATATCTGCAATTGTATGAAAATATCTTGACAGTGTAGCTTGGGAAAGATTAGTAAGCATGGTCATTTGATTCCATGAAAGGTTTGAAAAATAAAAAACAAATATGTCATGTAGAGCTCCTAGTGAATGGCAGAAGCTTGAAGCATCTGATATCTCGTTCCCTCATGTGGATCTGGAATACCTTGAGACCATAACATGGGGTACATACCAAATCAAACAGTCCCCTGGCTACATTGCTGAGCATCAAAAAAATGATGGTGACTATGAGATTTGGGTTTACCAGCATGATGCTGATCTCATTACGGGACAGATTCATTCTCGTCACAGATCTCAAATAAAATACAATGTTTGGATTCAATTTGACAAGAATGCATCAGATGATCCTGTGAAGGCATATTATTGTCTCTGTCCTGCTGGAAAGAGAACCTCTGGCATGTGTGCACATGTTGCATCTGTAATCTATTATTTGGGATATTATAAACATTTTCATAATCAGAAACCCCTCCAACCATACACAAGCAAATTCAAAGACTCCATTCTATGAAATAACCAGCCAATCATACATCTTATGGATTTCTCAGATCCCCTTTCCCTCACTATAGTTCCAGTCTACAAATTAAAATTGTCCAAGCCGTTGCTATGCAAAAAGACACGAAGGCCATAAAACAGATTACATGTATATATAAGTAATAGAAACAGAAATTGACAGAAGTAATGTTTATGTATTGCTGTCATTGTAGATATATACAATCTGATTACAACAATCCAAAACTGCATCGATTTTTACTTGTATCAATGGCTCATTATTATCTCATCACAAAGGCATACAAGCAAATGCTTTTAGGAGTATTTACTGGTCATGAAGTATGTTGTATTTACATTACAATTTTTTTCCAAATTCTTTTAGTAGTACTACTGTAAATTTAAGAGTATTAAAAATATTACAATCACATTGCCAAATTTCATGCAAATAATCAAACATATACCAGTTATAACGATCAGAATCTATTTTTCTCTGAACTAATTTATTTGATTTGTCAGCATGGTAGTGTGTAAGCAACACAAGTCAAATGCATGGTGCCAGGTCTTGTCTTGTTTTCTATTTATTTAAATTTATTGATTTATAAAATGGACCTGATGGGCCACATTCAGTTAATAGGAGCCACATGTGGCCCTCTAGCTGCCACTTTCCTACCCCTGGTTTAGATAGAAGACTTTGAACACAACTTAAATTATGCTTGTTATCATATGTTAAACTATAATTTTAGAAAAAAAGGTGCTGGAACAAAAAAAAAAACTTTGTGCGTTGCTATTATGCTATACAAATATTATATTTATATATGTTATATAATATTATATGCCCACGCTTTAAAGGACCTGTTTTAAAGATTTAACCCTAAAAGTCACAAGAATCATTTACTGTCTGATTGAAGCCAAAAAGATGACAACTGATAGTTTGATTCCTCTCTTGTTTTTATTTATCAATACGTCCCTGTTTTTGTGCTTTAGCATGAATCCAGTATCCGTCTGGCAGAGCTGAGTCTAATGCCGCTGTATCCCACGTCTCTTGGGCTCCTGTACTCTCCAGGCCTCAGGTAAACCATCCTGCCTCTGAACTGGGGCTGCTCATACAGTAGCCAGTGGCCGTCAATCACGTTGCAGGACTGGCAGTCACTCATGCGGTATACGATCCTGGATGTTGTCACAGTCGTCCATCAACTCATGGCTCTGGCCCTGGAAGTTCTCCCTCTCGTAAATCCTCATTCTGTACGAGCCCTCTGTGCTGTTGATTGATATGACAAAAAAGATTTAGATTGCACTTTTTTGTAGCTGTTGTAAAAGTTGGAATAGTGTGCTTTCAGAGTGCTGTGCAGAATTTATGATCTTCCCAACATCACAGCAATGACATAAATGAAAGTAGCACTTGATAAACTATTTTAATTCAGAATTAATTTTTTGGCACATTATATGATCCCTAGATTTTTGTGTTAGTTCAAAAACAATCTCAAACAATGCAACTGGAGTCTGTTCCAGGAATTTTATGAAGATAATTTTCTTTGACAAGTACAAAATAGAAAAGAAATTATAATTTTAATCAAATTTAACAGTATCAATATTTATTTTTTCCAGTTTTGAGAAGAAGACTATTAAATGTGTGCTGTCAAAAAATTTTGCTTTTATCCTACTTTTTCTCAGTGTGATTCAATTTAGATACATTAGCCCTGTTAATCCTTTTTTTTTCTCCCACTCATTGATCTGGCAGGTGACCAGTCCAGGGTGTGCCCCGCCTCACGCCAGTGTCAGCTGGGAAAGGCTCCAAGTAAAGAGCCCAGTAAGGTTAAGCAGTATAGATAACAGATGGATACTGCTTTTTTTTAAAAAAATCAATCAATCAGTAACATATCAATCCTCATACCTGGGGAATCAGACGGCAGGATTGGATAGAGTCACTCATGCCCATAGACGAATGATCAGAATACTCGCCCCTCCTCTGGAAATATTGATTTCCCATGTAGTTGGGACGATCATAAACCATGAAGCAACCGCTCTCCACCCGGCAGGAAGCACACCTGCTCAGGTAGGTGCTCATGTCAGAGCAGTCGCTCATGCACTCATAGGAGCGACCCTGGAAAGTTCCTGTCCTCGTAGAAGATGATCTGTTGGAGGAAAAACAGAAAAAAGTTATTTGGAATAGGTCCTAATGAGTCTTTTTAACATAAACTTTTGTTGTGATGGATGGAAAACTCTAGTCAATTGTCTACATACTTTGCCCATGGTTGACAATCCGTGTTGGTGGGAATAGGTCCAACGACCTGCAGCTGCCAGCTGGCTTTTATACTTTATACGCCCCTGTAACAGGGTTTTGTTATTCAAATTATGTGGAAGCTGATGAATAAGCAGCTCTGCGATCGCTGTTAATTTCATTTCTGCCATCATGATCCAGAACAAAGGGAGGGGAAATGGGTGGAAGACAGAGAGGAAAGGAAAAGAGAGAGCGGCAGGTTTTGTTTACATTTCTCAGAATGAGGAAGATCTGCTAGGATTTGTTTGGATATTTTAAGATTTTTGATGTCTCTGGGTATTTGTATGTATGACTTATTTTAAAAAGGTTTTTCTGATGGTGTAGCTTTGACCCAAATTTGGGCTGGGCAGCTGCCTACAGTTGGTCACAAATGTGTGCCTGAAAAAAAAAAACCTGAGAAAAAGTCCATAAGCAAGCATACAGCCATGTAGTTTTTTTTTTCTACCCCTATTTTTAATGGTAACATGTGAATGTTGGTTGTTTCTAGACAATTTTGACAGATTCATCTCAGTGTCTCGAGATAATAAAGTTGGTTTTCTAATGATTATTTGACAGTTTTATCAGCTCTTGAGAAAGCAAAGCTCCCAGGGCTCTGCAGTAATGCCCTTTGTAATTGTTTGGGCATTCATGTTTTGTCCATCTTGGGCCCAAACTGCAACATCTTTTAATAAATAAATTGAAGTGGTTGAGAGATTTTGAAAATTTAATCATGCTACTTACAAAACACCTGATTTGACATTGAATTTTGATCAGTCAGTGTCATTTTTTTCTCATGGAACCATCAAGCCCCTGATAACAAATTAAAATACATTGATACTTTAACTTCTCAATCCTTGTGTATGTTTTGGGAGGATGAACAACAAAATGTTTAATCCCACTGTCTATTTTATGTATGGAAATTTTTGTCATTACTGGGGAAACCTTTTCTTGAGTGTGCCCCATGTGTTTAGTTTTGTCACATCAGCATTTGACACATTTGTCATATCTGTTAGAAAAAAAAATCTATGTTTATAAATAGCTGAGAGGGGCAATCATACCAAATCCATAAACAAATTGTTAAGATTGGTTTTTACATTAATTTTGGCCTCCAAGTGTCCAGTTTGCTTCAGTACAGTTCAGTATAGTAAACCTTGATCTTGCTCACATTACCACAGTCAACAGTACCATTATTTTGTGGACTGCAGTGTGGCTAACTCCACCCTTTAGGATCAGACGGGTATGTTTGCTATTCCAACAGAGGAGTATGAAAACAGTAAAATGGGGATCAATTGTACTGATACCTTTCTCAATTTTTACAGTGTAGCACAAGTAATTGTGTACAATACCAAACCAATCCCAGCCAGACTGTTTGCGGAAAAAGCACCCTAAGCCTTGAAAAAAGCACAAAGCTGGCAGGTCCATTAGCATCCAAAAGCACAGAGAAAAGTCTACAGAGATAGTGTTCACAGCATCCAGCAAACTAGATGCTTGCTGAAGTATAACATGCTTTCATCAAATTTGCGCCACAGGTTAAGTAAAAGTAACCTGGGAAAAGGACAGACTGTAAGCCACTACATAGAACAAACTCTGGTCAAAACATGTTGCGGGTGAAAAAAATCCTTTCTATAGAGAAGTTTTTAGTGTTGTTATTTGTGTTTCATTTAATAAAGAAATTTGTTCCAGATCTGATAAAACTGCTACTGAAGCTGTTCGCATCTTTGCTAATCTCTGCACAAGCAGTTGTTCCCTGCTGTCATCTCACTCATACCTCACACCCCAGTCCTGCTGATTGGGCCATCCCGCTTTGGACCCCTCACAATCGTAGACTGGAGCTTGGCAAGATGGATCTGCCTGATTACAGACATTGAATCAGGCAGGTCTATCTGCCCTGCGAGGTTAAAGTAAAAGGCCCTGTTTAAACAATGCATTAACATAATTTTTAAGCACTCAGATACATGCCTAAATGTTCTTAATGTGTGTTGCAGGTTTCAATGCATGCTAAAAACGGGCTGATTTAGGTATCTCAGACCAAATATGGGAGTGGTCTTGGATGTTTTATCCAGATTGACTTGGTGGTGTCGACCGAATAAGCACTAACTCGCCTTCTGACGTGATCTGCTGTAGTTTGTCAACTCACCCTCTTGTCTGTGAATGTGCCAAAACAATTGTCCTCCCACTAGTGTTGATTTCTGTCAAACATCCATAGCCTCCTCTGAAGTCTTGTGGTTGTTACAGCTGTTGATAAAGCCCTTGTTTCCCCTTTTTCTCATTCTTGGGTTTCTTTTGGCTTGTTGAAGTTGGCATGGTCCATTAAAAAAAAAACAAAAAAAAACAAAAACAAAGTAGGACAACAAAAGAAACACCAAAGAGGAGGATAATGACTGAAGCACAGTTGAAGTGCTTGATGCCTCTCTTTTTTTGCAGTTTCCTATCAAAATTTGGAGCATCTTGTTCTTTTTTGCATCTTGCCAGCAGCTGAGGTACTTACCAGAGTTTGGTTAGCAGCAGTTCTGCCACTGCTGGTGGTAATGAGACGGAACTGATGTGTGCTATTTACGTGTTTGGCGTGAACAAGTAAATTCTGATTTCAGGTCTTTGCTGGATGCACATCGTAAATACATTGAGTGCACAAGTCACCTTGGTATTTGAAAGCGACAAACAGATATTAATCTGTGTTAATGCCTTGTATAAACAGGCAGCGAGTCAACAGAAACAAGAAATCCATACAACAAGACAAAGATATAATCCAGCATGTTTGGTCACTTGAAGGCTGCAAAGACTTTTCTTGCATGCTGCTGCTTTTTACAGGAACAAGCAATTTGTTCAAGTACCATACGTCTTAATTAGTGTTGCAAACTGCTGCATTACCAGTTACAGCAAGTTACCAAAATGCAAATATTAAAAGGTGAGTCCAAGGGCTCACTTTCAGCAGTCTTCAAAAGGAAAGATTGCTTTTTATGAATCATCTATTGTATTATTGCTTCATGGAACCAATCCCTATTTACAATCACCTGGCATTGTTGTTGGCCTTTCTGTCTTTTGTTTTATCTGGTTTGGCAATTCTTTGATAGAGGCTATCACATGAGGACAAAGGGAAATCAAACTTGACCAAACCATTTTGCTGATATGCAAATCAAACTAATTTAGATGACAAAGGCTTCCCCTCTCGTCTGCACATTCTGCTTTTCGATATAAACCACATCACAGCTGCAGCTGGGTGGGAGGCAAGCGACACCAACAACAACAATGGGGAAGGTAAGGAGCACATACTATTTTCTATAGCAGTGGCTCTCAACTAGCATAACCTAAGGATCTGCTACCACCTTCGTAATAAGGACATGCATCCCAAATTTCTTAAAAATTCAATTTTTTACATTTATTTGGCGGAGGATGTCAGGGTGTAGACTTTAAATGGAGCACAAAATATGATTAATCAACAGACAGGGCATAAACAAACATGTCTAGAAAGTCTTCATTACAAAAGAACATGCACATTTTATTTTACTTCCCTTACTGTATTACAAGTTTGTTGTGGTTGTTTTCTGGCAATTTTGAAAAATTTAAATGTTACCAACTGCAAACTGGCTCTGTTACTCCAGAGCATGCAACAAAAAAGCAAGATCTTAAGAAAACAACCAAAATGTACTTGTTTTGATTTCCATTATCTTTAGCTTAAACCATTAGCTGTTCTTCTTTGTACCAGCAGTTTAGCATTTGACAACACAGTTTAACATTCATGTTGTTTCTCACAATTTACTACCACTTCACACCATACATCTCTTCTAAAATGGCAAGAAATAAAAAAAATACTGACAGTAATGGTAACAGTTGAGACAACATTAACTAAAATTCAGGAAAAATAGACATTACAAAGACTTTGTCTTAATCTAAGCAGCTAAACATCAGCATACATTTTACTCAACTGACTCAATGCCACAAGTTTCTTTCAGGCACACACTGCCAATCCACTACAAATAATGCGCCTTTTGGGTACCAACTCAGTGGTTTAGAGCCACTGTTCTAAAGGTTTTTGATATTTTTCGAACCAGCTAGGCAAGTGCTTGCTTCAGTGTTTGAAAGATAATTTACCATGGTGTGTTTTCTGCCTCCTTCCATCCAGATTGCATTCTATGAGGATAAATATTTCCAAGGGCAGAGCTATGAGTGCAGCACTGACTGCCCTGATTTGCGCTCGTACTTCAGCCGCTGCAACTCCATCAAGGTGGAGAGTGGCTGCTGGGTTTTGTACGAGTATCCAAACTACACCTGGCAACCAATACATCCTGACTCCCGGGGAATATCCTGATCATCAGCGGTGGATGGGATTCAATGATAGCATCAAGTCGTGCCGCTCCATCAAAAATGTAAGCTTGACAAACAGTCTATGCTTTGACATCTGAACCATAGCTTTGAATGATATCCTAAAGTATAATTGTCCAATCAATGTTAATATGATGATAATGCACCTCATGCACTAAAATAAGGCTAACTGACCACATGAAAATAGTGAGTAGAAAGTCTAATTGGATATTACTTTGAAAAATAATCTAGGGACCTATCATTTTTGATACGTCTGGGTTAATTATTTGGATGAGACTGCCCAGCTCCAGTATAATACCAGCGAGCACACCAACCAAGCAG